>OU342746.1:92441903-92491179 GCA_910589775.1 Avena eriantha | reverse complement strand
CATGCAATGTCATCTAGCGGATCCATGCGGTTGATGAAAAGAACACACATGCAATGGAATCTAGTGGATCCATGTGGTTTATGAAAAAAAAACACGTGTAATGACATCTAGTGGATCCATGTGGTCTATGAAAAGAACAAACATGAAATGAACTCTAGTGGATCCATGTGGTTTATGAAAAAGACACACATGCAATGTTATTACTGGATCAATGTGGTTTATAAAAAGAACACACATGCAACCACATCTAGTGGATCCATGTGGTTTTTGGAAAAGAACAGACATGCAATGAGATCTAGTGGTTCCATGTGGTTTATGAAAAGAACATACATGCAATGACATCTTGTGGATCCATGTGGTTTATGAAAAGAACACCACATGCAATGACATCTAGTGGATCCATGTGATTTTTGGAAAAGAACACACATGCAATGACATCAGTGGATCCATGTGGTTTTGGAAAAGAACAGACATGCAAGGACATCTAGTGGATCCATGTGGTTTATGAAAAGAACACACATGCAATGACATCTAGTGGATCCATGTGCTCTATGAAAATAACACACATGCAATGCAATCACTGGATCAATGTGGTCTATGAAAAGAACACACATGCAATAAAATCTTGTGGATCCTTGTGGTTTATGAAAAGACACACATGCAATGACATCTAGTGTATCATGTGGTTTATGAAAAGAACACACATGCAATGACATCAGTGGATCAATGTGGTCTATGAAAAGAACACACATGCAATGACATCTAGTGGATCCATGTGGTCTACAAAAACAACACACATGCAACGAAAGCTAGTGGATCCATGTGGTCTATAATAAGAACACACATGTAATGACATCTAGTGGATACACGTGGTTTAAGAAAAGGACACACATGCAACCACATCTAGTGGATCAATGTGGTTTATGAAAAGAACACACATGCAACACATCTAGTGGATCCAGGTGGTTTATGAAAAGGACACACATGCAAGCACATCTATTGGATCCATGTGGTTTATGAAAAGAACACACAAGCAATGGCAACTAGTGGATCCATGTTGTTTATGAAAAGAACACTCATAAAACCACATCTATTGGATCCATGTGGTCTATGAAAAGAACAGACATGCAATGACATCTAGATGATCCATGTGGTTTATGAAAAGAACACACATGCAATGTCATCTAGTGGATCCATGTGGTTTATGAAAAGGACACACACGCAATTCCATCTAGTGTATCCGTGTAGTTTATGAAAAGAACACACATGCAATGGCATCTGGTGGATCCGTTTGGTTTATGAAAAGAACACACATGAAATGACATCTAGTGGATCAATGTGGTTTATGAAGAGGAACACACATGCAATGACATCTAGTGGATCCATGTGGTACATGAAATGAACACACATGCAATAACATCTAGTGGATCCCTGTTGTTTTTCGAAAAATAACACACATGCAAAGGCATCTAGTGGATCCATATGCTTTATGAAAAGAACACACATGTAATGACATCTAGTGGATCAATGTGGTCTATGAAAAGAACACACATTCAATGACATCTAGTGGATCCATGTGGTTTAGGAAAAGAACACACATGCAACCACATCTAGAGGATTCATGTGGTTTATGAAAAGAACACACATGCAACCACATTTAGAGGATACATGTTATTTATGAAAAGAACACAAGCAATGGCATCTAGTGGATCCATCTGGTTTATGAAAATAACACACATACAGCCACATCTAGTGGATCCATGTGGTTTTTGGAAAAGAACAGACATGCAATGAGATCTATTGGTTCCACGTGGTTTATGAAAAGAACACACATGCAATGATATCTAGTGGATCCATGTGGTTTATGAAAACAACACCACATGCAATGACATCTAGTGGATCCATGTGATTTTTGGAAAAGAACACACATGCAATGACATCAGTGGATCCATGTGGTTTTGGAAAAGAACACACATGAAATGACATCTAGTGGATCCATGTGGTTTATGAAAAGAACACACATGCAATGACATATAGTGGATCCATGTGCTCTATGAAAATAACACACATGCAATGCCATCACTAGATCAGTGTGGTCAATGAAAATAACACACATGCAATGAAATCTTGTGGATCCATGTGGTTTATGTAAGAACACACATGCAATGACATCTAGTGTATCCATGTGGTTTATGAAAAGAACACACATGCAATGACATCAGTGGATCAATATGGTCTATGAAAAGAACACTCATGTAATGACATCTAGTGGATCCATGTGGTCTCCAAAAACAACACACATGCAATGAAAGCTAGTGGATCCATGTGGTCTATAATAAGAACACACATGTAGTGACATCTAGTGGATCCACGTGGTTTAAGAAAAGGACACACATGAAACCACATCTAGTGGGTCAATGTGGTCTATGAAAAGAACAGACATGCAATGATATCTAGTGGATCAATGTGGTCTATGAAAAGAACACACATGCAATGACATCTAATGGATCCATGTTGTCTAGGAAAAGAACACACATGCAATGACATCTAGTGGATCCATGTGGTCAAGGAAAAGAACACACATGCAATGACATCAAGTGGATCAATGTGGTTTATGAAAAGGACACACATGCAACCACATCTAGTGCATCAATGTTGTTTATGAAAAGAACACGCATGCAATGACATCTAGTGGATCAATGTGGTCTATGAAAAGAACACACATGCAATGACATCTAGTGGATCCATGTGGTCTCAGAAAAGAACACACATGCAATGACATCATGTGGATCCATGTGGTCTAGGAAAAGAACGCACACGCAATGACATTTAGTGGATCAGTGTGGTTTATGAAAAGAACACAGATGCAATAACAACTAGTGGATCCATGTGGTTTATGAAAAGAACAAAAATGCAATGACATCTAGTGGATCCATGTATGAAAAGAACACACATGCAATGGCATCTAGTGGATCCATGTGGTCTAGAAAAAAGAACACATGCAATGACATCTTGTGTATCCATGTAGTTTATGAAAAGAACACACATGTAATGACATCAGTGGATCCATGTGCTTTTGGACAACAACACACAACAATGACTCTAGTGGATCCATGTAGTTTATGAAAAGAACACACAAGCAATGACATCTTGTGGATCCATGTGGTTTACGAAAGGAACACACATGCAATGACATTGGTGGATCCATGTGGTTTTTGTAAAAGAACACACTTGCAATGAAATCTAGTGGATCCATGTGGTTTATGAAAAGAACACACATGCAATAAGATTACTGGATTAATGTGGTATTGGAAAATAACACACATGCAATGACATTTCGTGGATCCATGTGGTTATGAAGAGAACACACATGCAATGACATCTAGTGGATCCATCTGGTCTAGGAAAAGAACACACATGCAATGACATCTTGTGGATCCATTTTGTTTATGAAAAGAACACACATGTAATGACATCAGTGGATCCATGTGGTTTTGGAAAAGTACACACATGCAATGACTCTAGTGGATCCATGTGGTTTATGAAAAGAACACACATGCAATGACATCCGTGGATCCATGTGGTTTTACAAAATAACACACATGCAACCACATCTAGTGTATCCATGTTGTTTATGGAAAGGATACACATGAAACCACATCTAGTTGATCTATGTCGTTTATGAAAAGAACACATAGGCAATGGCATCTAGTGGATCCATCTGGTTTATGAAAAGAACAGACTTGCAATTACATCTAGTGGATCCATGTGTTTTATGAAAATAACACACATGTAATGGCGTCTAGTGGATCCATGTGGTTTATGAAAAGGACACGCATGCAATGTTATCTAGCAGATCCATGCGGTTGATGAAAAGAACACACATGAAATGGAATCTAGTGGATCCATGTGGTTTATGAAAAAAAAACACGTGTAATGACATCTAGTGGATCCATGTGGTCTATGAAAAGAAGAAACATGAAATGAACTCTAGTGGATCCATGTGGTTTATGAAAACGACACACATGCAATGTTATTAGTGGATCAATGTGGTTTATAAAAAGAACACACATGCAATGACATCAACTAGATCCATGTGGTTTAGGAAAAGAACACACATGCCACCACATCTAGTGGATCCATGTGGTTTATGAAAAGGACACGCATGCAAGCACATCTATTGGATCCATGTGGTTTATGAAAAGAACACACAAGCAATGGCATCTAGTGGATCCATGTTGTTTATGAAAAGAACACGCATACAACCACATCTACTGGATCCGTGTAGTTTATAAAAAGAACACACATGCAATGGCATCTGGTGGATCCATGTGGTTTCTGAAAAGAACACACATGCAATGACATCTAGTGGATCAATGTGGTTTATGAAAAGGAACACACATGCAATGAAATCTAGTGTATCCATGTGGTACATGAAAAGAACACACATACAATGACATCGGTGGATAAATGTAGTCCATGAAAAGAACACACATGCAATAACATCTAGTGGATCCATGTGGTTTTTGGAAAAATAACACACATGCAAAGACATCTAGTGGATCCATATGCTTTATGAAAACAACACACATGTAATGACAGCTAGTGGATCAATGTGGTCTATTAAAAGAACAATCATTCAATGACATCTAGTGGATCCATGTGGTTTAGGAAAAGAACACACATGCAACCACATCTAGCGGATTCATGTGGTTTATGAAAAGGACAAACATGCAACGACATCTAGTGGATCAATGTGGTTTATGAAAAGAACACACATGCAATGACATCTAGTGGATCAATGTGGTCTATGAAAAGAACATAGATGCAATGACATCTACTGGATCCATGTTGTCTAGGAAAAGAACACACATGCAATGACATGTACTGGATCCATGTGGTCAAGGAAAAGAACACACATGCAATGATATCTAGTGGATCAATGTGGTTTATGAAAAGAACACACATGAAATTACATCAAGTTGATCCATGTGGTTTATGAAAATAACATTAATGTAATGGCATCTAGTGGATCCATGTGGTATATGAAAAGAACACACATGCAATGACATCTAGTTGAGACATATGGTCTAGGAAAAGAGCACACATGCAATGACATCTTGTGGATCCATGTGGTTTATGAAAAGAACACACAAGTAATGACATTAGTGGATCCATGTGGTTTTGGAAAAGAACACACATGCAATAACTCTAGTGGATCCATGTGGTTTATGAAAAGAACACACATGCAATGACATCTGTGGATCCATGTTGTTTTAGAAAGGAACACACATGCAACCACATCTAGTGGACCCATGTGGTTTATGAAAAGGACAAACATGCAACCACATCTAGTTGATCAATGTGGTTATGAAAAGAACACACATGCAATGACATCAACTGAATCCATGTGGTTTAGGAAAAAAACACACATGCAACCACATCTAGTGGATCCATGTGGATTATGAAAAGAAAACACATGCAACCACATCTAGTGGATCCATGTGGTTTATGAAAAGAACAAAAAAGCAATGGAATCTAGTGCATCCATGTGGTTTTGGAAAAGAACACAAATGCAATGAAATCTAGTGGATCCATGTGGTCTAAGAAAAGAACACACATGAAATGACATCTAGTGGATCCATGTGGTTTTTGGAAAAGAACAGACATGAAGTGAGATCTAGTGGTTCCATATTGTCTGGGATACAATGACTTCTAGTGGATCCATGTGTGTCAAACCTAGGTCACAAAGACAAAAAACAGATAGGAAAGAAGCTTCGACATTGCATGTTGCACCAATGTGGCAAAAGTTGCATCACATAATCCACAGGAGTGTGTTTTTTCATGTGGATCCATGTGGTTTATGAAAAGAACACCACATTCAATGACATATAGTGGATCCATGTGGTTTATGAAAAAGAACACCACATGCAATGACATCTAGTGGATCCATGTGGTTTAGGAAAAGAACACACATGCAACCACATGTAGTGGATCCATGTGGTTTATGAAAAGGACACACATGCAAGCACATCTATTGGATCCATGTGGTTTATGAAAATAACAAACAAGCAATGGAATCTAGTGGGTCCATGTTGTTTATGGAAAGAACACGCATACAACCACATCGATTGGATCCATGTGGTATATGAAAAGAATAGATATGCAATGACATATAGTGGATCCATGTGGTTTATGAAAAAGAACACCACATGCAATGACATCTAGTGGATGCATGTGGTCTTTGGAAAAGAACACACATGCAATCAAATCGAGTGGATCCATGTGGTCTATGAAAAGAACACACATGCAATGCAATCACTGAAATAATGTGGTCTATGATAAGAACACACATGCAATGACATCTTGTTGATCCTTGTGGTTTATGAAAAGAACACACATGCAATGACATCTAGTGGATCCTTGTGGTTTATTAAAAGAACACACATGCAATGACATTTAGTGGATCAATGTGGTCTAGGAAAAGAACACACATGCAATGACATCTATGGATCCATGTTATGTAGGAAAAGAAAACACATGTAATGCCATCTTGTGGATCCATGTGGTTTATGAAAAGGACACACATGCAACCACATCTAGTGCATCAATGTTGTTTATGAAAAGAACACGCATGCAATGACATCTAGTGGATCAATGTGGTCTATGAAAAGAACACACATGCAATGACATCTAGTGGATCTATGTGGTCTAAGAAAAGAACACACATGCAATGACATCGTGTGGATCCATGTGGTCTAGGAAAAGAACGCACACGCAATGACATCTAGTGGATCAATGTGGTTTATGAAAATAACACAGATGCAATAACATCTAGTGGATCCATGTGGTTTATGAAAACAACAAAAATGCAATGGCATCTAGTGGATCCATGTATGAAAATAACACACATGCAATGACATCTAGTGGATCCATGTGGCCTAGGAAAAGAACACACATGCAATGACATCTTGTGGATCCAAGTGGTTTATGAAAAGAACACACATGTAATGACATCAGTGGATCCATGTGCTTTTGGAAAACAACACACAAGCAATGACTCTAGTGGATCCATGTAGTTTATGAAAAGAACACACATGCAATGACATCTAGTGGATCCATCTGGTCTAGGGAAAGAACACACACGCAATGACATCTTGTGGATCCACGTGGTTTATGAAAAGAACACACATGTAATGACATTATTGGATCCATGTGGTTTTTGTAAAAGAACACACATGCAATGACATCATTTGATCCATCTGGTTTTGGAAGAGAATACACTTGCAAAGAAATCTAGTGGATCCATGTGGTTTTTGAAAACGACACACATGCAATGTTATTAGTGGATCAATGTGGTTTATTAAAAGAACACACATGCAATGACATCAACTGGATCCATGTGTTTTAGGAAAAGAACACACATGCAACCACATGTAGTGGATCCATGTGGTTTATGAAAAGGACACACATGCAAGCACATCTATTGGATCCATGTGGTTTATGAAAATAACACACGAGCAATGGAATCTAGTGGGTCCAGGTTGTTTATGGAAAGAACACGCATACAACCACATCGAGTGGATCCATGTGGTATATGAAAAGAATAGATATGCAATGACATCTAGTGGATCCAGGTGGTTTATGAGAAGAACACACATGCAATGGCATCTAGTGGATCCTTGTGGTTTATGAAAAGGGCACACATGCAATGTCATCTAGTGGATCCGTTCAGTTTATGAAAAGAACACACATGCAATGGCATTTGGTGGATCCATGTGGTTTCTGAAAAGAACACACATGCAATGGCATTTGGTGGATCCATGTGGTTTCTGAAAAGAACACACATGCAATGACATCTATCGGATCAATGTGGATTATGGAAAGGAACACACATGCAATGATATCTAGTGGATCCATGTGTTACATGAAAAGAACACACAAGCAATGACATAAGTGGATAAATGTAGTCCATGAAAAGACCACACATGCAATAACATCTAGTGGATCCATGTGGTTTTTTGAAAAATAACACACATGCAAAGACATCTAGTGGATCCATATGCTTTATGAAAAGAACACACATGTAATGACATCTAGTGGATCAATGTGGTCTATTAAAAGAACACTCATTCAATGACATCTAGTGGGTCCATGTGGTTTTGGAATAGAACACACATGTAACCACATCTAGTGGATTCATTTGGTTTATGAAAAGGACAAACATGCAACCACATCTAGTGGATCAATGTGGTTTATGAAAAGAACACACATGCAATGACATCTAGTGGATCAATGTGGTCTATGAAAAGAACACACATGCAATGACATCTAGTGGATCCATGTTGTCTAGGAAAAGAACACACATGCAATGACATCTAGTGGATCCATGTGGTCAAGGAAAAGAACACACATGCAATGACATCTAGTGGATCAATGTGGTTTATGAAAAGAACACACATGCAATTACATCAAGTGGATCCATGTGGTTTATGAAAATAACATAAATGTAATGACATCTAGTGGATCCATGTGGTTTATGAAAAGAACACACATGCAATGACATCTAGTTGAGCCGTATGGTCTAGGAAAAGAACACACATGCAATGACATCTTGTGGATCCATGTGGTTTATGAAAAGAACACACAAGTAATGACATTAGTGGATCCATGTGGTGTTGGAAAAGAACACACATGCAATAACTCTAGTGGATCCATGTGGTTTATGAAAAGAACACACATGCAATGACATCTGTGGATCCATGTTGTTTTAGAAAGGAACACACATGCAACCACATCTAGTGGATCCATGTGGTTTATGAAAAGGACAAACATGCAACCACATCTAGTCGATCATTGTGGTTATGAAAAGAACACACATGCAATGACATCAAATGAATCCATGTGGTTTAGGAAAAAAACACATGCAACCACATCTAGTGGATCCATGTGGATTATGAAAAGAAAACACATGCAACCACATCTAGTGGATCCATGTGGTTTATGAAAAGAACACAAAAGCAATGGAATCTAGTGCATCCATGTGGTTTTGGAAAAGAACACAAATGCAATGACATCTAGTGGATCCATGTGGTCTAAGAAAAGAACACACATGCAATGACATCTAGTGGATCCATGTGGTTTTTGGAAAAGAACAGACATGAAGTGAGATCTAGTGGTTCCATATGGTCTGGGATACAATGACTTCTAGTGGATCCATGTGTGTCAAACCTAGGTCACAAAGACAAAAAACAGATAGGAAAGAAGCTTCGACATTGCATGTTGCACCCATGTGGCAAAAGTTGCATCACATAATCCACAGGAGTGTTTTTTCATGTGGATCCATGTGGTTTATGAAAAGAACACCACATTCAATGACATATAGTGGATCCATGTGGTTTATGAAAAAGAACACCACATGCAATGACATCTAGTGGATCCATGTGGTTTAGGAAAAGAACACACATGCAACCACATGTAGTGGATCCATGTGGTTTATGAAAAGGACACACATGCAAGCACATCTATTGGATCCATGTGGTTTATGAAAATAACAAACAAGCAATGGAATCTAGTGGGTCCATGTTGTTTATGGAAAGAACACGCATACAACCACATCGATTGGATCCATGTGGTATATGAAAAGAACAGATATGCAATGACATCTAGTGGATCCAGGTGGTTTATGAGAAGAACACACATGCAATGGCATCTAGTGGATCCATGTGGTTTATGAAAAGGGCACACATGCAATGTCATCTAGTGGATCCGTTCAGTTTATGAAAAGAACACACATGCAATGGCATTTGGTGGATCCATGTGGTTTCTGAAAAGAACACACATGCAATGACATCTAGTGGATCAATGTGGTTTATGGAAAGGAACACACATGCAATGATATCTAGTGGATCCATGTGTTACATGAAAAGAACACACATACAATGACATCAGTGGATAAATGTAGTCCATGAAAAGACCACACATGCAATAACATCTAGTGGATCCATGTGGTTTTTTGAAAAATAACACACATGCAAAGACATCTAGTGGATCCATATGCTTTATGAAAAGAACACACATGTAATGACATCTAGTGGATCAATGTGGTCTATTAAAAGAACACTCATTCAATGACATCTAGTGGGTCCATGTGGTTTTGGAATAGAACACACATGTAACCACATCTAGTGGATTCATTTGGTTTATGAAAAGGACAAACATGCAAGCACATCTAGTGGATCAATGTGGTTTATGAAAAGAACACACATGCAATGACATCTAGTGGATCAATGTGGTCTATGAAAAGAACACACATGCAATGACATCTAGTGGATCCATGTTGTCTAGGAAAAGAACACACATGCAATGACATCTAGTGGATCCATGTGGTCAAGGAAAAGAACACACATGCAATGACATCTAGTGGATCAATGTGGTTTATGAAAAGAACACACATGCAATTACATCAAGTGGATCCATGTGGTTTATGAAAATAACATAAATGTAATGACATCTAGTGGATCCATGTGGTTTATGAAATGAACACACATGCAATGACATCTAGTTGAGCCGTATGGTCTAGGAAAAGAACACACATGCAATGACATCTTGTGGATCCATGTGGTTTATGAAAAGAACACATAAGTAATGACATTAGTGGATCCATGTGGTGTTGGAAAAGAACACACATGCAATAACTCTAGTGGATCCATGTGGTTTATGAAAAGAACACACATGCAATGACATCTGTGGATCCATGTTGTTTTAGAAAGGAACACACATGCAACCACATCTAGTGGATCCATGTGGTTTATGAAAAGGACAAACATGCAACCACATCTAGTCGATCACTGTGGTTATGAAAAGAACACACATGCAATGATATCAAATGAATCCATGTGGTTTAGGAAAAAAAACACATGCAACCACATCTAGTGGATCCATGTGGATTATGAAAAGAAAACACATGCAACCACATCTAGTGGATCCATGTGGTTTATGAAAAGAACACAAAATCAATGGAATCTAGTGCATCCATGTGGTTTTGGAAAAGAACACAAATGCAATGACATCTAGTGTATCCATGTGGTCTAAGAAAAGAACACACATGCAATGACATCTAGTGGATCCATGTGGTTTTTGGAAAAGAACAGACATGAAGTGAGATCTAGTGGTTCCATATGGTCTGGGATGCAATGACTTCTAGTGGATCCATGTGTGTCAAACCTATGTCACAAAGACAAAATACAGATAGGAAAGAAGCTTCGACATTGCATGTTGCACCAATGTGGCAAAAGTTGCATCACATAATCCACAGGAGTGTGTTTTTTCATGTGGATCCATGTGGTTTATGAAAAGAACACCACATGCAATGACATCTAGTCGATCCATGTGGTTTATGAAAAAGAACACCACATGCAATGACATCTAGTGGATGCATGTGGTCTTTGGAAAAGAACACACATGCAATCAAATCGAGTGGATCCATGTGGTCTATGAAAAGAACACACATGCAATGCCATCACTGAAATATTGTGGTCTATGAGAAGAACACACATGCAATGACATATTGTTGATCCTTGTGGTTTATGAAAAGAACACACATGCAATGGCATCTAGTGGATCCATGTGGTTTATTAAGAGAACACACATGCAATGACATTTAGTGGATCAATGTGGTCTAGGAAAAGAATAGACATGCAATGACATCTATGGATCCATGTTATCTAGGAAAAGAACACACATGTAATGCCATCTAGTGGATCCACGTGGTTTATGAAAAGGACACACATGCAACCACATCTAGTGCATCAATGTTGTTTATGAAAAGAACACGCATGCAATGACATCTAATGGATCAATGTGGTCTATGAAAAGAACACACATGCAATGACATCTAGTGGATCCATGTGGTCTAAGAAAAGAACACACATGCAATGACATTGTGTGGATCCATGTGGTCTAGGAAAAGAACGCACACGCAATGACATCTAGTGGATCAATGTGGTTTATGAAAATAACACACGTGCAATAACATCTAGTGGATCCATGTGGTTTATGAAAAGAACAAAAATGCAATGGCATCTAGTGGATCCATGTATGAAAATAACACACATGCAATGACATCTAGTGGATCTATGTGGTCTAGGAAAAGAACACACATGCAATGACATCTTGTGGATCCATGTGGTTTATGAAAAGAACACACATGTAATGACATCAGTGGATACATGTGCTTTTGGAAAACAACACACAAGCAATGACTCTAGTGGATCCATGTAGTTTATGAAAAGAACACACATGCAATGACATCTAGTGGATCCATCTGGTCTAGGGAAAGAACACACATGCAATGATATCTTGTGTATCCATGTGGTTTATGAAAAGAACACATATGTAATGACATTAGTGGATCCATGTGGTTTTTGTAAAAGAACACACGTGCAATGACATCATTTGATCCATGTGGTTTTGTAAGAGAATACACTTGCAATGAAATCTAGTGGATCCATGTGGTTTATGAAAGGAACACACATGCAATAAGATTAGTGGCTCTGTCGTCGGATTGATGACAAGTACGCCATGAGGGGGTCCTCAAGGCGTGTGGAAGAGAGGGGTGTGAGACGTACGGTGTTCCGGGGCGGTGAGCACACAAGTTTACCCAGGTTCGAATCCACCGGCTTTGGACGGATCCTACTCCTGCTAGCAATCCACTAATACGGTAGAGCTGGAATATGGGTTACAAGGGTTCGCCTATGCGAGTTAAGATTGTAGACTATTGAGGGTGCCCTAAAGGCTCTCCCTAGGACGGATTATATAGATATCTGGCCTAGGGTTTACAGGAGAGATCTGTCTGGCTACGACTAAGAGTCGGTTACAGAGTACATCTTGAACTACAAGTAACACTATAGGCCTATGTCGGTAAGTCTTCTAGGCCTTCCCGTAGATGGACTGGACTCCGTCTTTTCTCCCTCACTGGGCCGCCCGTGAAGCAAAGCTCTAACCCGAAGTGGGCTGTGCGGATACCCGGAAAGTATATCCCCAACAGTAGCCCCCGGAAGTCTCCAAGATCCAAAGTCGGATTCATCATCGTCTAGCTTGATCTTCGGCTTGCAGAATCTTGAAGGGTTACTGAAACTTCACAAAAAAGTATATGATCCGGGTCTTAAAAATAATCCGGACCTATCAACATGTTACTCGGATTTTCCTGCTTGATTTTCAAACTAAGCCGGAACTTGGTCTTTGACGTTATCTGACACTGGTCATGGTCAAGTCACGTCATCTAACAAACATCCTGTCAGCACGACCGTTGGTCGGTCCGTTGTTCGTGGAACCGAGGCACCGTTTCAATGCGTATGCGGAGATCGAGGCGACGTAATCATCGCGTGGGTCCTTCCCAGTTCCTTCCACGACGCGTGGCGTTTACACAGTGCGGTTTGCACGAATCTTGGCGCAGGTAGTTGGTTAAAAGGGGTGAGGATTTTCCTTTTCCCATCTTCACATGTTCCCCTTGCCGTTTCTTCTCCTCCACTTCTCCCCCGCGCACAGAGCTCTCTAGCCCCCCAGATTCCTAGCGCCGCCCATCCTAGGTCACCGGAGCACCGGAGAAATGGCTTCTTCTTCCTCATCCGGCTTGGCAGCGGCAGCGGCAGCAGCGGCGGCGACGGCAGCGGCAGAGAAGGAGAGCAACCACGGGGGTTGGATCCCGTGCCTCCTCGACGATGGGAAACTCTGGGACGTGGAGAATGAAGGTCTCCTCCACTCCGGGGACTGGTGGAGCGGTTTTGGCGAAACCATCCCCCACCCGCATGCCAGCGAGCGGGTCCACTTCGGCACCCACCTCGACAGAGGTTTGTCTTTCCCTCCCTCGAAATTATTTTCTGAGGTGATTGATCATTATGGTGTACAGCTCCACCATCTTCCCTCGAACTCCATCTTAGAGATGATTTCTTACGCAGCTTTGTGAGAGGGGTATCTCAGCATTAGGCCGAGTCTCACTTTGTTTCGTTTCTACTTCCATGTTCGTAGAAACTCCATCACTGCCGATAATCCTTACATTACCGGCACTATTAGCCTTTCTGTTAGACGCGAGCGTAGCTATCCTCGTATTTCTGCCAGTGAGTCGGTTAAACAATGGCCGACCAATTTCTTTTATCATAGGGATATTCCTACTCCCGGCAAAGGTACTACTTTGCCGGCTTTCATCGACGGATCCGCCACGGCCCAACCGTCTTGGGACGAGGCCCCTCCGGCTCTCAGTGACGATCTGATCCTCACTAAGAGGCGGATCGAATATCTGATAAAACACAAGGGTTTGAAAGGATCCGACCTAGTCCAATGCTGGGTCGCACACCGGATCCAGCTACTCCAATACCACGGCAACCGTCTCATGCACTCCATCATGAGTCAAAGATATCCTCTACATCAGTCCTAAGGCTTTAAAGCCACATGATTACATAAGCCAGATCAAATGGCTGATCAAGGAGCGGATTGAAAGAAAGATTCTGGACTTGTCTCTAGATATGCATATAGTGGAAGACCCTGTGGTTCCGGTAAGCTTCAAAAATAAACCCTTTTATGTGTTTCACCTTTTAAGTTATTTTGCAATACTGAGATATTTTCTTCTTTTCAGCTTGACGACCTCCCCGAGTAGGAGCTAGCTCCTCTCGAGGGATATCCTCTAGAGTTTTCTCAAGAGGCCGAACTAGTTCCACTACCAGACGTTGTGCCGAAGAAGCCAAAGCTCCGACAGTGGCTATCGGCACAAAGGAGGTGCCAGTCGTGAAGAGGTAAGTTTCAACACAACTTTTGCCTTTGCACCTTACTCGAATTTTCTTCCAAGATGTAATGTTTTCCTATTACATTCCCAGAGCTAAGCAGCTCATTAAGGGCAAGGGGAAGGGAACTTCTTCGAAGCCCTTGCCATAGACGAAGCAGACCATAGCTTCTCCTGCCGTGGCTCCTCTGACTCATGCCCCTCAACCTTCTGCAACGCTGGTGGTTATTCCATCACCAGTTGTCGTAGAAGATCCGGCTCCTTCAACGGAGCCAGCGATCCTTGAGTCATAGACTGACGTCACCATGAGTGAGTCAGGTTTTGATAAGACCACTTCGGGTAATGATCTCTCGGCAGAGACCTTCACTAAAAACCTCCTTAACAATCTGGGGCTTGCGAAATTTGGCTTGTCCTGGAAATCTGCGGAGGAGATCCAGTGGTTGGCCTGGCAATGCCTAGAAAGCCGAAATCTCTCTGCTGAAGAAGTAGCACAAGAGGCGGAAGAAATTAAGTACTCCAACCATCTTTAACAAGTTTGCCTTCGTGACGAGGGACTTAGAGCTGGTATGCTTCCACCACCTCCGATTATTCCGCTCACCCTTGCTGAGAAGGTTACCACCGAGGTGAACATGTGTCTGAGCAAGCTCACACATGAACATCATGTAAGTCGGAATTCCAACTCACGATTTTCTTTATTGTATTTTATTTTATATCATATCCTCTAGCCCCCAAGCATGAAGTAGGATATGCAATCCGAGTTTATGCTTCCTTAGGATGCCAAAGAATGAACTAGTGTAGCCCCCAAGGCTCGTGCTGGTATTAGTAACAATATTATACCGAGTCTTTAGTAGACTTCTGACCCTAGGTATTCTGACTTACATAAAGTTAATTCATATAACCAGGATTTGTTGAAGAATATCTGCAACAAGCGGAGAGAGATCCGAGCTCTCTGACTTGAAAATGCTGAGCTGAAGGTCTCAAAGGATGATGCCGAAGGTAAACATTCTGAGACTCAAACCTTGTCTTTGTGTTTTCATAGTCGAATATTTTTGTTGAAATGTTGTTCTTTTTCACTTACAGCACTGGTAAAACAGTCCTGCACTATGATTGAAGAGGCCGAGAACCTCAAGAGCTGGATAAGCTCAAGGCGGATCAGGAGAAGAGCATTGCTCAAGTTCTCGAATCCTCCTCCATGGCTACCGATGAGCGTGATCGTAAGATTGTGGCTCAAGATCAGAGAATCTCGGATCTCAACAACGAGCTTTGTAGAGAGAAGGATCTTTCCGAGGCGCTCTGGCCTGAACTCCAGAGTCTTCGAGAAGAGAAGACCAAAGTTGACGATGTCATCTTCGGTATGTTTCCATCTTTCTGACTTGTCTATTTCTTCGACTCTTTCGACGTTGGATTTTATTAACCATTTTTGTGTTATGTGAATAGGTCGTCTGAACTTGACGGACTCCACCTCTGCTGAGCCTCGCACCCACCGGCTTACCCAAGTCGCTGATCTGCTTCATGACTTCCGCCAATGCATCGAGGACATTGGCGAAGCTCTCAAGGTTCCGGACATGCATGGCATGTCTGACTTTCAGGTGCGAGACAAGGCAAAGGAGATGCCACAGCTTGTCTAGGACTGGAACATGTCCTACGCGCGAACCACAACGCAAAATGCTCTCACCATGGTCATGAGCCACCACGGAAACATGGAAATCTGGCAAGTGACCAAAGGGTACTGCAAGGTGGACGAAGACGGCTAGAAGCAAGATATCAAGGCCATTATGGACTCCTGCGCCGGATATGGGTGCACGTAGCTGATTTAACTAGCTACGACACTGCCTTCTTCACCCGCATGGACACACTGCCTCTGCCTCCAGAAGAAGCAGATGAAGTTTCCGACAATGAATTGACCGTATCGGATCTGAACATCTCGGAGCGTTATCAAACCGAGGCCGATGCATCCAGCGAGCCGGTAGCTCCTACCTCCTCTCCTGCATCATAAGTTACCAGAAACAAATGTATTATTCCGAGAAACATTATGGGTCTCGTAAATATGTAGTATTATAATTTTGGCTAGTGCTAAGTTTTAATCTATTCAACACTTTTGGCTTTAAATTTTTGTGTGCCTGAAATGTTTACATAAGCACTTATACTTTTTCGTCTATACTTATCGTTTATCTGGATTTCCGCCTCGTACCTTTCATGAGCCGGCCAAACCTTCTGCATGGAAACTTTGCCGAGCAGCGGAGCTCAATTGCTAAACCAGTTTAAACTCGGAAACAAAGTCGGCTTCTAGTACCAATAATTCACTACTCGGAAAATACCTGCATCCGGCAATCAGACAAATAACCAAAGTATAGACTATGAAATTTAGAATTATACCTGAGGGTAGCAATTTTAGAATCAGAAATCTAAACCAAAACAAACATGAGCATAAAGTACTTTCAAGTATTCTGGGATTTTTTACTATGACATGATCATTCGGAAATAAGATGGTAAAAAACTTCTCAGAATAAACTTGAGGCAACCAAAACTTTTATTTCACAGAACATGTACACATATATGATTACAAAGAAGGATAAAGTAAGAATAAAAGGGACGTAGCTGAGCAACATTCCATGGTCTGTCTAACTCATCCGGATTTGTACTGCCTCCAGCTCTCTTTCTCTTCTTAGTAGCAGGTCTTTCTTTGACTGGCCTCATGTCAGTTAAGTATACGGACCATTGTGCAATACTCTACTAACTAAGAAGGGCCCTTCCCAAACTAGGGAAAGTTTTTGCTTTCTTTGTTTCAAAATCCGGAGAACCAATTCGCCTTTATTGAAAGATCTGTTTCGGACTCTCTGGCTATGATACTTGCGTAACTTCTGCTGATAGGTTGTTGATCTCATTTCAGCAACGACGCGAACTTCTTCGACTAATTCGAGATCATTTTGTCGAGAAATATCGGCATCTTCTTCGATATACGCGGCCACTCTAGGAGAAGTGTGAATCAAATCACTAGGAAGAACTGCTTCTGCGCAATAGACCAAGAAGAAAGGTGTGTATCCGGTTGACCTGTTCGGAGTTGTTCGTAAACTCCATATCACAGAGGGTAATTCCTCTGCCCAAGCCCCCGCAGCACGTCGTAGTGGTGCTTCGAGTCTCGGTTTTAGGCCCTGTAGGATTAAACCATTTGCTCTTTCAACTTGTCCGTTAGCCTATGGATGTGCGACTGACGCAATGTCAAGCCGGATATTTTGTTCGTTGTAGAATTCGGCCAATTCTCCCATAGAGAAATTACTCCCGTTGTCCGTAATAATGCTATGCAGATAACCATACCGGATTATAACATCCTCGACAAATATTTTAGCTGTTGCTCCATCACAACTGGTGACAGGTTTAGCCTCAATCCATTTAGTGAATTTATCCACCATCACTAAGAGGTGAGTAAATCCACTTGGAGCTCATCTAAATGGTCCTACCATATAAGGCCCCCAGACAGCAAAAGGCCATGTTATAGTTATTGTTCACAACTAATCAGCTGGAACATGAGCTTGCTTAGCGTACTTTTGGCAGCCCTTGCATGTCTTGACTAGCCGTTCGGCATCTGCCTTGGCTGTAAGCCAGAAAAAACCGTGTCTGAAAGCTTTTGCCACTAAAGATTTGGCTGCAGCATGGTGACCACATTCGCCTTCGTGGATTTCTCTTGGGATTTCCACTCCTTCTTCCGGAGATACACATCGCTGAAACCCCCCAGAAACACTCCGCTTATAGAGCTCACCTTTAACTATAGTATAGGCTTTCGCTCGTCGGACGATCTGCCGGCTTAGAACCTCGTCTTCGGGTAATTTTCCATCTACCAGATAATCAAGGTAGGGTTGGGTCCAGCTAGGAATTACAGCCAGAACTGCTATTAGAGGTGAGTCGGATTTGGTCGGATATTCCTCATCCACTCCCTTTATTGAGGGAACTTTGAGGTGCTCTAAAAAAGTGCCATCCGGGACCTCTTTCCGTGCAGAGCCTATCCGAGATAGTGCATCTGCTTCCTCGTTTTCTGCTTGAGGGATGTGTTGAACCTCAAACCCTTCGAACGATTTAGATAAATCATCCACGACAGCTTTATATGCTGCCATGTGTTTATTTGCATTACAAATATCTGACACTTGCTGAGCAACAAGATCCGAATCTCCGTAACACATCAAATGTCGGATGCCGATATCCTTAGCAATCCGGATTCCATGCAGCAGTGCTTCACACTCGGCAATATTATTTGTCGCTGTGAAGTGGATCTGCAACACGTTGATGACCCACAAGTATAGGGGGTGTATCGCAGTATTTTCGAGGGAAGTGAAACCCAATTTATTGATTCGACACAAGGGGAGCCAAAGAATATTTATAAGCCTTAACAACTGAGTTGTCAATTCAGCTGCACCTGGAAACAATGTTTCTCATAGCAGTTTATCAGTAGCAACAGCTTTGTAGTAGAAATAGTAAAGTAACAGCAGTAGGTAAAAGTAAAGACAGTAGTAACAATAGCAGTAAACAGTGGGATTCGAGTGCGGTAGGCATAGGGACGGATGGACGGGCATTGCATGGACAAGAAAATTCACATAGCAATCAGAACATAGGGCAATTGCAGATAAATAAGATAAAGCATCCAAGTACTAGATAATCCTAGGCATGTGTTCCATATATAGTCATATGTGCTCGCAATGAGAACTTGCACAACATCTTTTGTCCTGCCAGCTCGTTTGCAGCGGGGCCTCGAGGGAACTACTGGAAATTAAGGTGCTCCTTTTAATAGAGCGCCAGAGCAAAGCATTGACACTCCGTGAACACATGTGATCCTCACATCAAAGCCATTCCCTCCGGTTATCCTGATTTCTGTAACTTCGGGGCCATTGGTTCCAGACAACAAAGTGTGTATACAACTTGCAGATAAGACCATAAACAATACTATCATAAGGAATCAATAACATGTTCAGATCTAAAATCATGGCACTCGGGCCCTAGTGCCAAGAATTAAGCATAACAAGTCGCAACAAAGCCATAAAGTACTAATAGAAGATACTAGGAACCATGCCCTAACAATCTGATGCCATTACAACGATCTCAACCAATCCCTACCATCCCCATAGCCTACAGCGGGGGATTACTCACTCATAGATGGGGGAAACATGGATGGTCGATGGAGAAGCGATGGTGATGATGATGGCAATGATCTCCTCCAATTCCCCGTCCCGGCAGGCTGCTAGAACAGAGTTTCTGGTGTTGTTCCGTGGAATCTGGTGGTGGCGGCGGAGCGGAACTCCTTCTAGAAAAAAGTTGAACCCCCATGAGTTTTTAGGTCAGAAGGCAACTTATAGGCGAAGAGGGAGACCAAGGGGGAGTCTGGGGCGGCCAGACCACCCCCTAGCGCGACCTGGGCTTGCCCGCGCGACTAGGTGGTGTGGCCTAGGCCCAGCCCCCTCTGTCTCGTATTCTGGCTCCTGGAGTCTTCTGGTGAAATAGGATGTTCGGCATATTTTCCGAGATTTTTCCTGATAGTTGATTTTCTGCACAAAAAGTAGACACCAGGGCAATTCTGCTGAAAGCATCATCAGTCCGCGTTAGTTGCATCCAAATTACACAAGTTTAGAGGAGAAACAATAGCAAAAGTGATCGGGAAAGTAGATACGTTTTGGACGTATCAACTCCCCCCAAGATTAGCTTATTCTTGTCCTCAAGCAATTCAGTTGAAAACTGAGTGCGATAAAAGAACTTTCACGAACACAATTGCTTCATATGATGTATATATTCTCAGCATGTGATCAACTACTTAGCTAATTCATAATAAGGAGTATCCAACTAAGTTTACTTAATAGACATTGCAAGCTATGAAGAGATTCCAACTAAAAAATAATAAGTAGCATGAAGCATAAACATAAGCAACATTACAATGCTCATAAGAAGGTATGATAGAGTGGTATCTCGCTTGCCTTTGATTATGAATGCCAAGGCACCTCTGAAGTCCAAGTGAAGACTAGAAGTAAAGATGTCAAAGATACAAGCATCAAAGTCATAACACAAATAATCAAGTAGTGAGACAAGCACAAAGAATGACAACTATGCTCTCAAGAAGGTGCTCAAAGAATATGTGGAGACTCAACAAGTAAAACAAAAGGTTTTGAATAATTTGAAAAGCTTCCAAATGATGAAAGTATGGTACTCATTAGCTTTGAGCTCTCATTGCCCCTATCATAAGCATCTTTAATGTGGTTAAGGTGAAAGTGAGGTCCAATCTGAGTTATATGCTTGACAGACTATAAACTGAAAATCCCATGTCCCTTGAGTACGAGGGCCGCTCCTCATGCTGCTCAACTTTAGTTACCGGTAAGTTCTTGTCATCGTAAATATGTGCGTATCATAGAGAACTGCCAATAGGGTACCCCTTGCCCGATGATACAGAAGAATCCCCATATCAAAATGACAAGGCAAGCAGACAATGAGTATCTCAGTAATCTTCTTATTTACCATGGGAAAATGGTGCTTTTTTCTCTCTTTCATCTTTTCATAAATCTCTTTTTTTCTTTTTCTCAATAGCTATCTCTCTTTTTTATAAGAAGAATGCTTCATAGATATCATTATGGTTACGCTGCAGGTTTCCACCAAGTCAGCATGGATTAGACCACCGGCCCAGGCATTTCTCTAACACACATACATAACTCCATGGACTTACAAGCTCCCCTTTTATTTCACACCGACGACATCCGCAAACAAAAGAACATGGTATCAACTGGGTATATATTTACAAGTGTTGAAAACGTTCCCCATGACAGCACGGTTCTGCTAATCCCCAGCCTATAATTTGCAAGCATATAACTCTCATGGACAGTCACAGGTTTATTAAGTGCAAAAAATAAAGTGTGCCATCAAGTTCGTGAGAGATTTACTAACTAACTTTCTCATAACAAGCAAACATTTTATTCAGAAGAAAACAAGGCATATTGAATATGCACGGAAGTAGCAAATGATGCTAATAGGTAGGTATGGTGGACACTTTGGAAATATTTGGTTTAGGAAGTTGGAAACTTGAGTACAACATACTCAATGTAAGTGAAGGCTAGCAGTTAAGGGAGCGACAAACGAGAGAGCAATAGTTGTCATAATCATGCTTGTAACAAAACATGACTAAACATGGCATGAAAGTGATTCAAGATCCTCAAGGCAAAATAATTCATCGAGGCTTAACTGATTATTCAGTCATGTGCATGTGTGAGCATGTGCGAAGTCAATTAAAATGAAACATTCAGAGGAGGATACCACGGTGTCATACCAAGTTATGAATAGAGTAATGCAAGAAAACATTCATCAAACATGCTACAAACTATTAGCAAGCTGGAACTAATCGTACGAAAGCAAGAACTACTAAGCATCCAAAGATAACGTACACCCTACACGAACAGGCTAAGCATGCCCACAATGATGAGTATATGTACCAAAATGAAAACAAATAGAGTTTGTTACCAGCCTCTTACCATGCCTCAATTTGTCATTAGTCCTCATTATTGCTCTTCACTTGTGTGTCTTGAATATTAATATGAAACCAATATCTACTGAGGACTGCTGAACCTTGTAGCAAACTCACAAAACCAAAGAAGAACGACAAATATTTTTGTTGTTTTCGATTTTTAAAATAAGAACCAAAAAGGAAAAACAAGCAAAGCAAAATCTTTTTGGGTTTTTCGAATAATTCAAACAAAGAAAAAAAGAGAAAAGTAAACCAAGGCAAAAAGAAGAAGAAGCAAACCAAAGAGAAACAACAGAAATATTTTTGGTCTTTTTGTGTTTTAGAAAGCAAAAGCAAAGAAAGAATAAAAACTAAAAAGAGAACGAAACATGAATATACAAAGTACCAACGCAACATGATAAGGAGATGAGTGCGGTGTCGGTGTACCTCCCCCCAAGATTAGGCTTTTGGCCTAAGTGGGTATCAATCCCAAGCCGGCCAGGATGACGTGTCACCGTAGTATGACGAGGAGGTACCCTCGTCCTGGTGCGAGCTCGAGTATGTCCCTCCGTAGTGTAAGGAGTGATCGTAGGAGGGTACATCCTCCTGGTGCTGCTCGTGGAATATCAACAAGCGGAGGTGCTTGTCCACCTCCTCCTTGGAGCGCGACCACGGTCTCCTGTGAACACTAAGCAAAGAAGACTGTGGCACAGGGATCTCCCACTCATCCCCATCAGTAAATAGCATCCTATATACTAGACTGTCCAAATCAGAAGCAGCAGTGACAAAGTGATGAGTTTTCATAGCAACAAGGTCAAGCCTTTGTGGTGCCAATACAATATCATTGGGGTCCACTAAAAGACCTAATGCATTGACCATATGCGAGGCAATGATGCCCCCATAGTAGGCCCTCTAGCAGCAAGCAACGAGAAATAAGCGAGCCAAGGTTGTACCGAGTATCATTGTTAAGCGCAGCAGCAAGGAAGGCTAGATGATAGTTGGAGATATTACTTGTGTTCTCCCTACCAAGTATGCTAGTAGCAAGATAATATGCAAAGTATCTGAGAGTAGGGAGTTGGATGTTTCTTATCTTTCCGTGTTGCGCCACGCGGTCATCATCATTAGTCACTCCTCGGTAAAGCTCTAGCAAATCAGCGGGTCGCCCTTGAATTTACTTCACGGTCACTGTCATGCTTACACCTACAATACTGGAAAATATCTCCAAAGGTATGGTAAAGGGAAGATTATAAATTTTGAAAGAGACAGTTGACTGATAGGATGTGTTAGTAAACGTGAAGCTCTCAATAAAGGTTTTGGTGAGCATAGCGTATTGCTCACTCTCATCTTGCATATATGATGTCAAACCAACCCTCTCAATTAGTAGCAAGAAATCATCAAGAATCCCTGCAGCTTGTAAGAAAGTAAAACAAGGAAAAGTAGATGGGTGAGCATCCCCATCATCCCTTTCATTACCAATACGAGTTGCAATGAGATCTTCATTGTATGATGGCCTAAACTGAGATGCTGATCTTCAGGGCCTCGACCTCCTAGGTGCATCCCTCTCAAATATCTCTCCAAAGGTATGGTTGTTCATGCTTGGTATTCTGAAATTTAAACACCTATTAAACAAGTGATTGCAAAGTGAATATAATGAAGGATACTACCCATAGGGACTAGTAAGAGGCCTAAACATGCATCAAAACTATATCTCTAAGCATCAAACAATCTTACGAGCTCTCATAACCTGTCACCTACAGCATCAAAATACTCAAGATATAATCCACTAAACACAAATCTACTTGGACAAGGCGAGGAGTCACATACCAAGGAACAAGTGCTCCAAATTTTAGCAAGAAAGATGGGCTGAGCAAGGAGATCGAAAAAATCGAGAGCAAGCACAGCAAGAATGCGATTTTGAGCAATGAACTGGAGCTTACTCAGGAGAGAGAAGAAAGTGGCAGGTGAGAGAGTTAGTGGAGGGCCAGGGTGGCCCACACCATGGCATGGCGCCACCCAGGGCAGGCCGCGCCACCTGGTGGTGAGCCTGCCTGGTGGGTCCCCCTGGCACCTCCCAGGCACTCCTCTGCCCCTTTTTTCACGTAAAAATTTAATATGAATTTTCTAGAATTTTTTGAGACACTTTATTTTTGGGCATTTTCAGGTATAGAAGAATAATTTTCTGACAGACAGATTTTTTTTGGAAATGATGCACTGACAAAACAAGGCTAGAACTACAGAAGTTCTAAGACACTCTAACATGCAAGCAACTAACAATAAAGAGAAAACTAAACGAAAGCAAAAACTAAAATGGATGGCAATAGAAGTAAACGGAGATAATCATAGTGAAAACATTGTTTTGTTCAACGAAAGCCTTTTGTTAACAAGGTTGATCAGGTCTTGTTAACAAAACAATTTCATATGAGACAAAACTTTGTATTCCACTAATGATTATGTTACCTCAATCTTGATAGCAATGGTCCAAATCATAATAGTTTCAAATTTTTCTCTTGGTATGGGACAATATATTTATCCAACTTGAATGCCCTCAACATGTTAAATTGAATTCAAACCATAATTCCTTTCAATATTCTTGGGGAAATAGACAGTATGTTCCTTGTCATTAACATTGAAAGTTACCTTTCCTTGATTACAATTAATAACAGCTCCTGCAGTATTAAGAAAAGGTCTCCCAAGAATAATAGACATTATATCATCTTCAGGCATTTCAAGCACAACAAAATCAGTTAATATCAAGCAATTATGATCCACTTGAACAGGTACATCCTCACATATACCAACAGGAATAGTGGTAGATTTATCAACCATTTGCAAAGATATATCAGTTGGTATTAATTTTTCTAGTTGAAGCCTCTTATAGAGAGAGAAAGGCATAACACTAACTCCAGCTCCCAAATCACACAAAGCAGTTCTAACATAACTATTCTTAATAGAGCAAGGGATAGTGGGAATCCTAGGGTCTCCAAGTTTCTTAGGAACCTTACCATTAAAGGAATAATTAGCAAGCAAAGTAGAAATTTCTTCATTAGGGATCTTCCTTTTATTCGAGACAATATCCTTCATATACTTTGAGTAAGGAGGCAACTTAATAGCACCGGTCAAAGGAATTTGCATGAATAAAGGTTTCATCCACTCACAAAACTTATTATAGTGTTCATCTTCCTTTGACTTGTGTTTCTATCAGGGAAAGGCAAAGGTTTTTGGACCCAAGGTTCTCTTTCACTACCATGTTTCTTAGCAATAAAATCTTCTTTAGTGTATTTAGTATTCTTAGTGTGGTTTTCAGGTTCTTCTTCAACTTTTTCTTCATTATGAACTTCATTTTCTTCATTACCACTTTCAGTTTCAGCATCAGAGATAGATATACTATTAGGATCTATAGCAGGTTTAGAGGGTTCTACAACAGTTTTATGTTTCTTTTTCCTTTTCTTACGAGTAGAGACACCATTTTTAGCTTGTTGAGAATCCTGCTCAATTATTTTGGGATGCCCCTCAGGATAAAGATGATCCTGGGTAGCAGCACTACTTCTAGTTCTAATTTCATAAGCATTTTTTTAGCAGCATTAACTAGCAAGTATTTTTGCACTTTAACGAGTTGATCTATTTGATTTTGAACCATTTGAAAGTGTTTAACAATCATTTTAACATCATTAGAGGATCTTTCCACAATATCTTTCAACTCAACAATAACTCTAGTGTTCTCCATTAGATGATTTTGCACCCTTTTATTAAAATTATCTTGCTTAACAATATAGATATCGAATTCTTCTAAGCATTGATCAGGAGGTTTAGAGTAAGGGATATCACCTTTATCAAAGTGTTGGAGAGAGTGTACCTCGATAGTGGATGAGTAGGGAATAGGCTTACATAATTCTTCAATAGGAGGTAAATGCTTGACATCTGCAGCTTTAATTCCCTTCTCCTTAAGACATTTCTTAGCTTCCTTCATCACTTCATCATTAGTTCAATAACTCCCCTCTTCTTTGATGTTGGAATAGGCACCGGAATAGTAGGTTTAGGTACAATTACTTTAGGTATAGCTTGTTTAGGAGGAGTCTAATCTTCATAATTCTTACTTATTTTAGCCATTAATTCCTTAGCTTCCTTATGAGTCATATTCCTGAAAACACAATCAGCACAACTATCTAGGTATGTCCTAGACCTCGGTTAGTCCATTATAAAATATATCAAGAAGCTCATTCTTAGGTAATGGACTTCCAGCCTGTGCATGAATCAAAGCACAAAACCTTGCCCAAGATTCAGGTAATACCTCTTTTTCTCCCTATTTAAAATCAAAAAGTTCTTGCAAAATAGCATGTCTAGCACTAGGAGGAAAATATTTCTACACGAAAGTACTAATCAAGCAATCAGGGCTATCAATAGATCCAGGAGGTAAATTACTAAACCAAGTATTAGCTTCTCCTTTTAGTGAAAAGGGGAAAATCTTAGCAACAAAGTAAGTACGCATCTTAATATCATCAGAAAACAAGCCACTCATGGTAGAAAGTTCATTCATATGTGCTACCGCACTTTCATTCTTAGTCCCACAAAAACGTTCTTTCTCAACAATAGCTATGTAAGATAGATCGAGAGAGAAATCATAATCTTTATCTATAATGTTTATGGGGGAAGCAGCAAACTTAGTAATAGGATACAATTTGGGTCTAATAGTACGCCTCTCAAGGAGACTCTTAGCAGTGCTCCTATCATTTGTGTTTTTACATTCTTTAATAAATTCATCGGTCATCTCAACATAACCATCTTCAATGTCATAACTCTCACTAGACTCAGGTGAACTAACAGGTGTAGTAGTGTCTTCATTAGGAGTTTCAGTATTTCCAGCTATAGTTCTAGCAATCGTAGCATCTAGGAAAGGACCTAATGAACCACTCTTATCAAGCACAGTAGAAGCAGCATCATAAGCATCAGAAGTTTCAGATTCAGCAGTAGTAGTAGTGTGTGTAGCATGTGTATGTGGTGGTGTAACGAGCTTACTCATAACAGATGGTGAATCAAGAGCAATAGAGGTGTTCAGAACCGTACCTCTTCTTGTAGTGGATGGTAAAATAGGAACCTTCCCATCACGAGACTTACCCATGATGGATGGATAGCAGCAAACAATAGAGAATCCCAGTGAACTTGATAAATAAAGATATGCTCCCCGGCAACGGCGCCAGAAAATAGTCTTGATGACCCACAAGTATAGGGGGTGTATCGCAGTATTTTCGAGGGAAGTGAAACCCAATTTATTGATTCGACACAAGGGGAGCCAAAGAATATTTATAAGGCTTAACAATTGAGTTATCAATTCAGCTGCACCTGGAAACAATCTTGCTCACAGTAGTTTATCAGTAGCAATAGTTTTGTAGTAGGAATAGTAAATTAACAGCAGTAGGTAAAAGTAAAGATAGCAGTAACAATAGCAGTAAACAGTGGGATTCGAGTGCGGTAGGCATAGGGATGGATGGACGGGCGTTGCATGGACAAGACAATTCACATAGCAATCAGAACATAGGGTAATTGCAGATAAATAAGATAAAGCATCCAAGTACTAGATAATCCTAGGCATGTGTTCCATATATAGTCATACGTGCTCGCAATGAGAACTTGTACAACATCTTTTGTCCTGCCAGCCCATTTGCAGTGGGGCCTCAAGGGAACTACTGGCAATTAAGGTGCTCCTTTTAATAGAGCACCGGAGCAAGCATTAACACTCCGTGAACACATGTGATCCTCACATCAAAGCCATTCCCTCTGGTTATCCCGATTTCTGTCACTTCGGGGCCATTGGTTTCAGACAACAACGTGTGTATAAAACTTGCAGATAAGACCATAAACAATACTATCATAATGAATCAATAACATGTTCAGATCTGAAATCATGGCACTCGGGCTCTAGTGACAAGCATTAAGCATAACAAGTCGCAACAAAGTTATAAAGTACTAATAGAAGATATTAGGCAGCATGCCCTAACAATCTGATGCCATTACAACGATCTCAACCAATCCCTACCATCCCCATAGCCTACACCGGGGGATTACTCACTCATAGATGGGGGAAACATGGATGGTCGATGGAGAAGCGATGGTGATGATGATGGCAATGATCTCATCCAATTCCCTGTCCCGCAGGGTGCCATAACGGAATTTCTGTTGCTGTTTCGTGGAATCTGGTGGTGGCGGCGGAGCGGAACTCCTTCTGGAAAAACATCGAACCCCCCTGAGTTTTTAGGTCAGAAGGCAACTTATAGGCGAAGAGGGAGACTGAGGGGGAGTCTAGGGCAGCCAGACCACCCCCTGGCGTGGCCTAGGCTTGCCCGCGCGGCCAGGTGGTGTGGCCTGGGTCCAGCCCCCCTCCGTCTCGTATGCTGGCTCCTAGAGTCTTCTGGTGAAATAGGATTTTCGGCATATTTTTTGGGATTTTTCCTGATAGTTGATTTTCTGCACAAAAAGTAGACACCAGGGCAATTCTACTGAAAACAGCGTTAGTCTGCGTTAGTTGCATCCAAATCACACAAGTTTAGAGGAGAAACAATAGCAAAAGTGTTCGGGAAAGTAGATACGTTTTGGACGTATCACACATATAGAAGTTTATCTCCTTGGGGTGATTTGAGAACCACGCCAGCCCCCGAGCCCTCGAGAGCCTTAGACCCATCAAAATATAGGGTCCAATATTCCGACTCAGGGAGGGCATATTCTCCTTCTTCTCTGTCCAATCAGCAACAAAGTCGGCAAGGATTTGGGATTTGATAGCTGTCCGAGGTTTGTACTCAATATCGAAAGCTAAGAGCTCTATGCCCCATTTGGCGATGCGTCCTGTGGCGTCACTGTTGTTGATGATATCTCTCATGGGAGCTGTGCTCACCACGGTAATTGGATGCTCCTGGAAATAGTGTCGTAGCTTACGAGATGCTAGGAAAACACCGTAAGCTAGCTTTTGATAGTGCGGATACTGCTGTTTTGATTCTGTCAGGACCTCGCTGACAAAGTAAGTCGGACGTTGCACCAGGTGTTCCTGATTTTCCTCTGGTCTCTCCACTACCATGACGATACTAACGACTTTGTTGGTTGCAGCAAGATAAAGCAACATCGGTTCCTATGGTTCTGGTGCAGCAAGGATAGGAGCAGATGAGAGTACTTTCTTTAGGTCTTGTAACGCAGCTTCAGCTTCGTCGGTCCACACAAAATCCTTGGTCTTTTTTAGGAGTTTGTATAATGGTGCTGCTCTTTCACCGAGCCGGCTTACAAATCGACTAACTGCAGCGATGCAACTAGTTAGTCTTTATACGTCCTTTAGGCGAGTTGTCCTAGAAATATTGAGTATAGCCTTGATTTTCTCTTGGTTCACCTCTATGCCTCTTTGAGACACGATGAAACCTAACAATTTCCGGTTGGGATTCCAAAGAAGCATTTCTTCGGATTAAGCATGATGTTATATTTTCATAGATTGGCGAACGTTTCCTCCAAGTCGGAAATCAGCGTTTCCTTCTTTTTGGACATCACCGCAATATCATCCACGTATGCATGTACATTGCGTCGGAGTTGGTCATGTAGGCAACGCTGCATCGTGCGCTGGTAGGTAGCTCCTGCATTCTTTAGACCAAAAGGCATCATAACAAAACAGAAGGTTCTGAAGGGGGTTATGAATGAAGTTTAAACTTTGTCAGATTCTTTCATCCGAATTGGGTGATAACCGGAATATGCGTCGATAAAACAGAGGAGTTTCGAGCCTGCCATAGAATCGGTAACTTGATCAATCCTAGGCAGAGTGAACGGATCTTTTGGACAAGCCTTGTTCAAGGCAGTATAATCAACACACATCGTTAAATCAGTGGTGTCCTTTTTAGGGACCATTACAGGATTAGCTGACCACTCAGTGTGAATGACCTCTTCTATGAATCCAGCTAACTCGAGTCGTGCTAGTTCCTTAGCTATTGCCTTACGCTTTTCATTTCCCAAACATCGTAGGGACTGTTTGACGGGTTTAGCGTTCGGGTTTACATTGAAAGAGTGCTCGGCAAGTTCCCTAGGTACTCCGATCATGTTAGATGGCTGCCATGCGAAGATATCTTGATTTGCTTTGAGGAACTTGACAAGCACGCTTTCCTATGCGCTATCTAGGCTTATGCTTATCTGGGTCACCTTGGAGGGGTCATCATCCTTCAATGGTGTCTTCTTCGTCTCTTCTGATGCCTTGAACTCCGGATTCGGCTTTGTCACCTCCTTCTTCGTTGCAGGTATCTCGGACAGATCTATTCTCTTCTTGATCTCCTGGTACTCCTGGGCGTGCAGCACGGCTTCAGCAAAGGCGGCATTTCCATCCTCGCACTCTCACGCTTTCTTCGGGTCTCCCCTGATGGTGATCATGCCGTTGGGACCTGGAATTTTCATCATATTGTAAATGTAACACGGACGAGCCATAAAAGCCCAGTAAGCCGGATGTCTGAATATAGCGTGGTACGTGCTCTTGAACGGGACCACTTCGAAGGAAAGTGCCTCTGGCCGGTAGTTCTTTGGAGTTCCAAAGGTAACATCCAAAGTGATTTCTCCCAGGGAATTAGCTTGTCTTCCTGGGACAACTCCGTGAAAGATCATAGAGCTATGGTTCCGCTGGGTCTCCGAGATCTTCATCCGGCATAGCGTTTCAACATACAGAATATTGATACTGCTGCCACCATCCATGAGAGTCTTGGAGAAACCATAACCGTCAATAAGTGGATTGATGATTAAGGCATATTTTCCTCACCTGTGTAGCTTAGGCGGATGATCAGCGTGGTCAAACGTGATTGCCACCTCCGACCAGTCCAAGAATTAGGGGACAGCCGGAACTGTTGCATTGAGCTCATGTAGAACTGCCTTCTTGACCTTTGCTGGTTGAGATCCGAGGAAGGTCACATAAGTGTCTTTCTTGGTAGGAAAATTTTTCTTCCCTTCCGGCTTGGGATTTGAAGCATCAGCTTCCTCCAAGTCGGAATCTTCCTTGGTCTCTTTGTCTTTTTCGGGATTTTTCTTTCCCTTCTTCCGCTTAGTTTTGTAGCCAGCGGTATGATCTCTCTTAATGTCATCGTTGAAACAACACTCAGCATTTGTGTGGGACGAGCCCCCGTTGGCGTCTAAGTGATGCACACATGGGTTATTGGCAATGTCGGCCCAAGTGTAGGTTTTGCCTGGTTGCTGGTCTCCTCTATCTTGAACTCTTGAAGTCCCACGACCGCGTCCGTGGCCTCCGCCACGTCCTCCTCGTCCTCTAGGCCCGAAAGTATTAGTGACCACTACCGTTTCCGCGTTGGGTTTCTCTTCCGAGGTATTCTTGCGCTTCTGAGCTTGTTGTTTTGGTTTTTTTGCCGACTGTGGCACAGCTAGGGCGTTGAGTAATCCCTCTGCATCGTCGTCAGCATCTGCATACTTGCTCGCTGTTTCTATCATCTCTCCCAAATCAGTGACCTTGTCACACTTCAAGAGATAACGCAGTAGACCAATTGGGAGACCTGCAATGAAAGCTTCAATCGCAGTTTGGTCATTTACTCCTTCACAGGAGTTCTTGGTGTCGATCCATCATCCGAGATAATCCCGGCAAGTTTCTTCGGCTTTTTGGGTGTAACGCTGTAGGTCTCTGACCGTACAGGGCCTCCGGTATGTGCCTTTGAAATTCTGAAAGAACGCACTTTGCATGTCATACCAGTTATGGATGGTGTTCTCTAGAAGTTCATTAAGCCATGATCTTGTCGTTTTTCGCAGCATGAGTGGGAGATATCGGGTTGCGACCAGGCTGTTTCTGCCTTTGGCGATGCAGCAAGCTTGGAAGAAATCCTATAGCCAGGTGTCTGGCCGAGCAATGCCGTCATAGGCTTGGATATGTCTTGAGATAGCAAATCCTTCTGGGAATCTTGTAGCTCTTATGCGTGGTTCGAAGCACTTTGGGCCCACGTATATGTCCTCATTTTCGTAGCGCCGCGCCTCTATATTGGAGTTGATCCTGTGCCTTGCGTCATTCGGGGATAGAGATCATCCCGAGTGTTGGTTGTGGCTACGGTGCCTTGGAGCCGGACTTCGGGTTATGTGACCACCTCCTCCACCACGACGGCCTCCTTAGCCTCCTTGGGAGCCGTTGTGATGGCTACTTTGCGGAGAGGGTGGAGCAGCTGGGTTATTTCCGGCTGATCGCTGACCTCCATCCGGAACGTCATTATACCAGTTCCGGGGAGGATCTTCATTGTGACGAGCCCCCTGCCGGCTTGTCTCGGCATGGTGTCCGTTGTTCCTTCATCCGTCATCCGGATGGCTTGCATGTCTAGGAGGTGGCATTCTTTGTCGGTCCTCCTCCCGATGTTTTTCTTTATCATCGTCCCTACAGTCTTTCGACTCTCGCCGGGGCGGGTTCCTCGGATTTAGCGTAGCGATTGCCTCTTGCTCCGCAACTGGGTTAACGTTACGCCAGTCACGGGTAGGTTTGTGGTGTTGTCCCGAAGATCCGGTTCTTGAGTAATTATCTTCCCGACGGTCGGAGCGGTTGTGCTGCTCCGGTACGCGCTGGGGTCTTACGTCGGCCCATGCCGGATCTGTGCAACATTGGTCAGAATCAGAGACCAGCTTTTGACTTTTGGACATGGCGACCTTTTGCTGCTCCAGTCCCTTGTTGAGTAGTTTGATGCCCAACCGGATATGGTCCGGGCCTAGATTAGCCGATAGAATTTCTCGGGCCACAACGGTGTTCTGCACTAGGGTTGGATACACCCAATCCCCTTGGCTATCTTTCCGAGGCTTCCCCATTTCTTCTCTGAAAATGGCGGCGTGAATCTGTGGGAATTGGTTGTCACTAGTATGACGCTTACTGGTTTTCTGTTATTGCCTAGAGTTGTACTTCTCCGTAGATGCTATGCGTTTCTTTTCCTCCTTGATGTTTTTGGCTTCATCGAGGAGTTGTTGTCGATGCGCTTCTAGGGCCTGTGCCCTCTCATCCAGTTCTTCAGTAGTAAGTTCTGCAGCTGTAGGAATAGGTGTGGTTAATACAGCATCGATGAATTTACGCGCACCTTCAGTGATCACGTGTCCATCCACCGGTTCTTCTTTTTGGGATCGTATGGGATAAGTGCTCCATCCGAGTCTTCCTCGTATTCCTCGGCAATCACCTCCTCTACCGGAGGATCTTTTGCCGGGGTCTTGTTCTTCTTGTTTTTCTTCTTTGCCTTCTTAGCAGCGCCGGTAGCAAAGATGGCTTTGGGTCCATTTCCCGGAGTCAAGCTCCGATCGGTACTTTCAGACATCTAGACTTCGGGATTATCTCTGATTTCCATGTCATCCTGCGCTTTGGGAGAGTGTTCCCCGGATCCTTCATCCATGGCTTCTCCTTCCCCTACAGCTTTGGAGTTATACTCCTCTTCATATTCCACGGAGAACTTTCAGAAATCTGCTAACGTCATCGATTCATCCGAGGATGCGGGTACATCAGAGTTTGTTCCAATTGCCTCTAGCACAGAGTCGGTGTTATCTCCAGCATCGGTAGAGCCGGATCCGGATCCCACATATCTGACGAAGTGCGACGCGTGCTTCCTGAGGTACATGCGGCTCTCGCGATTGGCTTCATCGAAACTTTTGATGGTCTTGAGAATTGCATCTACGCCTGAGTTTTGCATTATCATACGCCACAACGTGTACCTTAGGAAAGGCCTGTCTTTCCTGGCGTCATTAGAGCCAGAATCATTGTTGTTGCTATGCTCCTCCTGGATTTCGACTTCAGCGGGTGGGTCGATCTAGGATTCGGTCTCTCCAAGGAGATCCACTCTAGATTCGATCTGGATTGCTAGCTCTGCTTCAGGTTCGGATTTTTTTCTCCACTATCTCCGCAACAGTAGCAGGCTGGATGGGATTAGGGTTTTCTAAGATCCGAAACTCTGTCACCTCTGCGGACAAAGGGGATCCAAAAGTTTCCTCTGCCTCTATCATCACCGCTGGGGTGGGAGGGACAGGTTCATCAAAACCGATGTAAACATCGATCTCACCGAAATACATGATGGTGTAGGCAGTCACAGCCTCCCTAGCCGGAATCCAGGTCTCGTCGAGAATGATGAGAGGGACATCGCTGGCGTAGAGGAAGTGACTGGTGGAGATAGTCTCGCTGATTCCGATTCTTGCAGATTCCGCTTGGAACGCAGATCCGAAGCTCACTTGCCCCATGGTGGGCGCCAACTGTCGTTGGATTGATGACAAGTATGCCATGAGGGGGTCCTCAAGGCGTGTGGAAGAGAGGGGTGTGAGACGTATGGTGTTCCAGGACGGTGGGCACACAAGTTTACCCAGGTTCGAATCCACCGCCTTTGGACGGATCCCACTCCTGCTAGCAATCCAGTAATACGGCAGAGCCGGAATATGGGTTACAAGGGTTCGCCTATGCGAGCTGAGATTGTAGACTATTGAGGGTTCCCTAAAGGCTCTCCCTAGGACGACTTATATAGATATCCGGCCTAGGGTTTATAGGAGAGATCTGTCCGGCTATGACAAAGAGTCGGTTATAGAGTACATCTTGAACTACAAGTAACACTATAGGCCTATGTCGCTAAGTCTTTTGGGCCTTCCCGTAGCTGGACTGGACTCCGTATTTTCTCCCTAACTGGGCCGCCCGTGAAGCAAAGCTCTAACCCGAAGTGGGCCACCCTAGTCAGTGAGGACTATGAGGATACCCGGAAAGTATATCCCCAACAGGATCAATGTGGTATTCGAAAAGAACACACATGCAATGAAATTTAGTGGATCCATGTGGTTTATGAAAAGAAGACATCTAGTGGATCCATCTGGTCTAGGAAAAGAACACACATGCAATGACATCTTGTGGATCCATGTGGTTTATGAAAAGAACACACATGTAATGACATTAGTGGATCCATGTGGTTTTGGAAAAGAACACACATGAAATGACTCTAGTGGATCCATGTGGTTTATGAAAAGAACACACATCCAATGACATCCGTGGATCCATGTGGTTTTACAAAATAACACACATGCAACCACATCTAGTGTATCCATGTGGTTTATGGAAAGGATACACATGCAACCACATCTAGTCGATCTATGTGGTTTATGAAAAGAACACACAAGCAATGGCATCTAGTGGATCCATGTAGTTTATGAAAAGAATAGACATGCAATGGCATATAGTGGATCCATGTGGTTTATGAAAAGGACACACATGAAATGTCATCTAGTGGATCCGTGTAGTTTATGAAAAGAACACACATGCAATGGCATCTGGTGGATCCATGTGGTTTACGAAAAGAACACAAATGCAATGACATCTAGTGGATCAATGTGGTTTATGAAAAGGACACATATGCAATGTTATCTAGCGGATCGATGCGATTGATGAAAATAACACACATGCAATGGAATCTAGTGGATCCATGTGGTTTATGAAAAGAACACACGTGTAATGACATCAAGTGGATCCATGTGGTCTATGAAAATAACAATCTTGCAATGAAGTCTAGTGGATCCATGTGGTTTATGAAAAGGACACACATGCAATGTTATTAGTGGATCAATGTGGTTTATGAAAAGAACACACATGCAATGACATCAACTGGATCCATGTGGTTTAGGAAAAGAACACAGATGCAACCACATCTAGTGGATCCATGTGGTTTATGAAAAGGACACACATGCAAGCACTTCTATTGGATCCATGTGGTTTATGAAAAGAACACACAAGCAATGGCATCTAGTGGATCCATGTGGTTTATGAAAGGAACACGCATACAACCACATCTAGTGGATCCATGTGGTCTATGAAAAGAACATACATGCAATGACATCTAGTGGATCCATGTGGTTCATGAAAATAACACACATGGAATGGAATCTAGTGGATACATGTGGTTTATGAAAAGAACACCCATGCAATGGCATCTAGTGGATCCATGTGGTTTATTAAAATGACACACATGCAATGTCATCTAATGGATCCATGTGGTTTTTGAAAAGAACACACATGCAATGGCATTTGGTGGATCCATGTGGTTTATGAAAAAAACAAACATGCAATGACATCTAGTGGATCAATGTGGTTTATGACAAGGAACACACATCCAATGACATCTAGTGGATCCATGTGGTACATGAAAAGAACACACATACAATGACATCAGTGGATCAATGTGGTCCATGAAAAGAACACGCATGCAAAAACATCTAGTGGATCCATGTGGTTTTAGGAAAAATAATACACATGCAAAGACATCTAGTGGATCCATGTGGTTTTTAGAAAAATAACACACATGCAAAGACATCTAGTGGATCCATATGGTTTATGAAAAGAACACACATGTAATGTCATCTAGTGGATCAATGTGGTATATGAAAATAACACACATGCAATGCCATCTAGTGGATCCATGTGGTTTAGGAAAAGAACACACATGCAACCACATCTAGTGGATCCATGTTGTTTATGAAAAGAACACACATGCAACCACATTTAGTGGATCCATGTTATTTATGAAAAGAACACACAAGGAATGGCATCTAGTGGATCCATGTGGTTTATGAAAAGAACACATAAAACCACATATAGTGGAGCCATCTGGTCTATGAAAAGAACCCACATGCAATGACATCTACTAGATCCATGTGGTTTATGAAAAGAACACACATGCAATGGCATCTAGTATATCCATGTGGTTTATGAAAAGGACACATGTGCAACCACATCTAGTGGATCCAAGTGGTTTATGAAAAGAACTCACATGCAATGGATTGTTGGATCCATGTGGTTTATGAGAAAAACACACATGGAACCACATCTAGTGGATCATGTGGTTTATGAAAAGGAACACACATGCAATGACATCTAGTGGATCCATGTGGTACAAGAAAAGAACACACATGCAATGACATCTAGTGGATCCATTTTGTTTTTGGAAAATAACACACATGCAATGAAATCTAGTGGATCCATGTGGTTTTTGGAAAAAGAACACACATGCAAAGACATCAAGTGGATCCATGTGGTTTATGAAATGAACACACATGTAATGACATCTAGTGGATCAATGTGGTCTATGAAAAGAACACGCATGCAATGACATCTAGGGAATCCATGTGGTTTAGGAAAAGAACACACATGCAACCACATCTAGTGGATCCATGTGGTTTATGAAAATAACACACATGCAACCACATCTAGTGGATCCATGTGGTTTATGAACAGAACACACAAGCAATGGCATCTAGTGGATCTGTGTGGTTTATGAAAAGAATACACATGACATGTTATTAGTGGATCAATATGGTTTATTAAAAGAACACGCATGCAATGACATATAGTGGATCCTTGTGGTTTAGGAAAAGAACACACATGGAATGGCATCAGTGGATCCATGTGGTTTATAAAACGAACACACATGCAAACACATCTAGTGGATCCATGTGGTTTATCAAAATAGACACATGCAATGGAATCTAGTGCATCCATGTGGTTAATGAAAAGAACACACATGCAACCACATCTAGTGGATCCATCTGGTCTATGAAAAGAACACACATGCAATGACATCTAGTGGATCCATGTGGTTTATGAAAAGAACACACATGCAATGGCATCTAGTGGATCCATGTGGTCTAGGAAAAGAACACACATGCAATGACATCTGGTGGATCCATGTGGTCTAAGAAAAGAACACACGCGCAATGACATCTAGTGGATCAATGTGGTTTATGAAAAGACCACACATGCAAAGACATCTAGTGGATCCGTCTGGTTTATGAAAAGAACAAAAATGCAATGACATCTAGTGGATCCATGTATGAAAATAACACACATGCAATGACATCTAGTGGATCCATGCGGTCTAGGAAAAGAACACACATGCAGTGACATCTTGTGGATCCATGTGGTTTATGAAAAGAACACACATGTAATGACATCAGTGGATGCATGTGGTTTAGGAAAAGAACACACATGCAATGACTCTAGTGGATCCATGTGGTTTATGAAAATAACACACATGCAATGCTATCTAGTGGATCCATCTGGTCTAGGAAAAGAACACACATGTAATGACATCTTGTGGATCCATGTGGTTTATGAAAAGAACACACATGTAATGACATTATTGGATCCATGTGGTTTTTGTAAAAGAACACACATGCAATGACATCATTTAATCCATGTGATTTTGGAAGAGAACACATTTGCAATGAAATCTAGTGGATCCATGTGGTTTATGAAAAGAACACACATGCAATAAGATTAGGGGATCAATGTGGTATCGGAAAAGAACACACATGCAATAACATTTAGTGGATCCATGTGATTTATGAAAAGAACACACATGCAATGACATCTAGTGGATCCACCTGGTCTAGGAAAAGAACACATATGCAATGACATCTTGTGGATCCATGTGGTTTATGAAAAGAACACACATGAAATGACATCAGTGGATCCATGTGGTTTTGGAAAAGAACACACATGCAATGAGTCTAGTGGATCCATGTGGTTTATGAAAAGAACTCACATGCAATGACATCAATGGATCCATGTGGTTTTACAAAATAACACACATGCAGCCACATCTAGTGTATCCATGTGGTTTATGAAATGGATACACATGTAACCACATCTATTCAATCTATGTGGTTTATGAAAAGAACAAACACGCAATGGCATCTAGTGGATCCATGTGGTTTAGGAAGAGAACAGACATGCAATGACATCTGGTGGATCCATGTGTTTGATGAAAAGAACACACATGCGATGGCATCTAGTAGATCCATGTGGTTTATGAAAAGGACACACATGCAATGTCATCTAGCGCATCCATGCGGTTGATGAAAAGAACACACATGCAATGGAATCTAGTAGATCCATGTGGTTTATGAAAAGGACAAACATGTAATGACATTTAGTGGATCCATGTGGTCTATGAAAAGAACAAACATGCAATGAACTCTAGTGGGGCCATGTGGTTTATGAAAAGGACACACATGCAATGTTATTAGTGGATCAATGTGGTTTATGAAAAGAACACACATGCAATAACATCAACTAGATCCATGTGGTTTAGGAAAAGAACACACATGCAACCACATCCAGTGGGTCCATGTGGTTTATGAAAAGAACACACAAGAAATGGCATCTAGAGGATCCATGTGGTTTATGAAAAGAACACGCATACAACCACATCTAGTGGATCCATGTGGTCTATGAAAAGAACAAATATGCAATGACATCTAGTGGATCCATGTGGTTTATGAAACGAACACACATGCAATGGCATCTAGTGGATCCATGTGGTTTATGAAAAGGACACACATGCAATATCATCTAGTGGATCCGTGTAGTTTATGAAAAGAACACACATCCAATGGCATCTGGTGGATCCATGTGGATTATGAAAAGAACACACATGCAATCACATCTAGTGGAGCAATGTGGTTTATGAAAAGGAATACACATGCAATGACATTTAGTGGATCCATGTGGTACATGAAAAGAACACACATACAATGACATCCGCGGATCAATGTGGTCTATGAAAAGAACACACATTCAATGACATCTAGTGGATCCATGTGGTTTTTTTGAAAAGAACACACATGCCATAACATCGAGTGGATCCATGTGGTTCTTGGAAAAATAACACACATGCAAAGACATCTAGTGGATCCATATGGTTTATGAAAATATAATATATGTAATGACATCTAGTGGATCAATGTGGTTGATACATTGCAAATGTGGTTGAGCCACAGTGCCAGCTACCTGTTTTCTGCTGTTTTTGGTTCCAGGAAAGTCAAAAAATGAATATTCTCGGAATTGGACGGGACAAAAGCCAAAGTGCCTATTTTTCTGGAAGTCATCAGATGCCAGAATACGAGACGGAGAGGGGCCAGAGGCTGGCCACACCACCTGGCCGCGCGGCTAGGCTTGGCCCGCGCCAGGGGGTGGTGTGGTGGCCCCTGGCACCCTCTTGGCCTCCCCTTACGCCTATAAGATGCCCTCGGGATGAAAACCCTAAGTATCCGATCAAAAGTCCACGAAAGAGTCTGTAGCCGCTGTCATCTCCATCCCTAGATCGGGAGGGATCTGAAGCTCTTCCCGGCACCCTGCCAGAGAGGGGAATTCACCCTGGAGGCCTTCTTCATCACCATGCAAAGCTCCGGTGTGATGCGTGAGTAGTTCATCCCTGGACTACGGATCCATGTAGTAGCTAGATGGCTGGTTGTCCTCCTTTGTGCTTTCATGTCTAGATCTTGTGAGCTCCGTTCATGATCAAGATCATCTATTTGTAATTCTGCATGTTGTGTTTGCGGGGATTCGATGGATATTGAGATGCTATTTCAGATTGATTATTGATTCTATAATGTCTTTGTTATTTGTGATCTTGCATGATTTCCGTTGTTAGTAGCTATCTTGGCCAAGTAGATGCTAGCAACTCCAAGAGTTAGTATTTATGCTCGATAGTGGGTTCATGCCTCTGGTAATCTGGGGAAGTGACAGAAATCTCTAAGGTACTAGATGTGTTGTTGCTACTAGGGAGAAAACAACAATCCTTTGTTCATAGAACAATCATATTGTTTACTTTACACGCAGTTCGTAAAGCAATAATCGGTTACTTACAACTTTAAACTGGAGGGGGTTCAGATGATAACCTAAAGGTGGATTATTAGTCATAGATGAAGTTGGATGGTGGTCTATGTATAATGTTATAATTCCCAATCAAGTTCCAAAGGAGTCAAGATGATTAGTATATGCATGTATTGCTTTCTCGATGTTTGTCAATTGCCCCGCTGTAATTTGTTCACCCAGCATGTTATCTATCTTAAGGAGAGCCACCTCTAGTGAACTATGGATCCCGGTCCTTTTTCTTTACATACAATCTACAATCTTTTACTGCTTTGTGTTTAGTTTCTGCAAACTATTACTTCTTTCCATTCGATACTTTTAATCCTTTGTTTTCTACAAAACACGGTGAGATTGACAACCTCATCGCAAGTTGGGGACAAAGTTCTGTGGTTGTGTTGTGCAGGTCTCCATGTTGCTACTAGCACCGGCAGTGCGCCAGGCTCAGCTAGCAACACCTTTGGGGTGTTTCCTTGCTCCTACTGCTTCGATTAAACCTTGGTTTCATAACTGAGGGAAACTTGCTGCCGTACTCATCATACCTTCCTCTTGAGGTTCCCAACGAGCTCTACATCAACCACGCACCAGTACTTTTCTGGCGCCGTGCATTGAGCCATCAAGCATTTTTTTGGCGCCGTTGCCGGGGAGTCAAGGACATCTTCACAAGGGGAGCCCCTCATAACCAATCTCTTTACATTGTTATTTTTGTTTTGTTTAGTTTCTTTTTTTCTTTGTTTGCTTGTTTTGTTATCGAATACACACAAAAACTGACTACTCTTGAAAACACTAAGTTGTGTGACTTCACTAGCACCAACAACAATGATTTTATGAGCACACCCATTGCTCCACCTGTGCCTGAAGACACTTTCTTTGAGATAAAACCTGCTTTACTCAATCTTGTTATGAGAGAACAATTTTCTGGTATTGGTATTGAAGATGCTGCTTCCCATCTAAATAACTTTGTTGAACTTTGTGAGATGCAAAAGCATAGGGACATAGATGATGATATTATTAAACTGAAATTGTTTCCTTTCTCTTTGAGAGGAAAAGCTAAAGAATGGTTGAATTCCTTAACTAGGAATAGTATTGATTCTTGGACTAAATGCAAAGATGCTTTCATTGGAAAATAGTATCCTGCTGCTAAGATTATATCTATGAGAAGTGAAATAATGAAGTTTAAACAGCTTGATAATGAACATGTTGCTCAAGCTTGGGAAACAATGAAATCTTTGGTTAAGAATTGTCCCACTCATGGACTGACTGCTTGGATGATCATCCAAACTTTTTATGCAGGATTGAACTATTCTTCAAGGAACCTATTGGATTCTGCTGCTGGAGGTACCTTTATGACCATCACTTTGGGTGCTGCAACAAAACTTCTGGTGAATATGATGGTTAATTATTTTGAATGGCATACTGAGAGAGCTCCACAAGGTAGGAAGGTAAATTTTGTTGAGGAAACCTCCTCCTTGAGTGATAAGATTGATATTATTATGTCTATGCTTGTTAATGGGAAAGCCCATATTGATCCAAATAATGTTCCTTTAGCTTCTTTGGTTGCTCAAGAAGAGCAAGTTGATGTGAACTTCATAAGAAATAACAACTTTGGCAATAATGCTTATAGGAGTAATTTTGGTAACAACAATTATAAGCCATATCCTCCCTACAATGGTAATGCTTATGGAAATTCTTACAACAATAATAGGAGTGCTCCCTCTGAACTTGAAGTTATGCTTAAAAACTTTATTAGTAAGGAAACTGCTTTCAATAAAACTATTTAGGAAAAACTCTCTAATGCTGAAAGAAATATAGCATGTTTGGCTGAAGCTCAATCTTCTTTGAATAAAATGGCTACTAAACCTAAAACTAATGATAATCCCTTTGTAGCTACTAATGCTATACAAGTAAGAATTGATGAAAATGTTAGACTATTAGCTGAATTACATGCTAAGTGGGAGAGAGAAGATGAAATTGCTAGAAACATTAGTGTTTCTAATATTACCACCACTAGTGTTGAGGCTAGTAATAATTCTACTACTTTAGATGATAATTTCGATTTTGATCTTGATGGTTGCAACATCTCTAAAGTTATTAAGTTCCTACAAAAGCTTGCTAAAATTCCTAAAGCTAGTGCCATGAACATGGCCTTTACAAAATAGATTACTGATGCTCTCATAAAGATTAAAGAAGAAAAGATGAAACATAAAGCTTCCATTCCTATAAAACAAGAAGATGGTTGGGAACCCATCATTAATATGAAAGTTAATGACTTTGATTTGAAATCTTTATGTGATCTTGATAGTAGTCTTTCTATTATGCCTAGAAGGATTTATGATATGCTTGATTTGCCTCCTCTTGAAGATTGTTATTTGAATGTCCCACTTGATGATAATGCTAAAAAGAAACTCATGGGGAGTCTTAATGATGTTTTTATTATGGTTAACGATGCCTATGTCCATGTTGATTTCTATGGTTTGGATGTTGAATGCAATACTTCTTGTCGTATTACTTTGGGAAGACCTTTTCTTAGAACTGTTGGTGCCATCATTGATATGAAAGAAGGCACCATTAAATATCAACTCCCACTCAAGAAAGGTATAGAACACTTCCCTAAAAAGAGAGAAAATATTTATTTTTCTCTCCTATGAAAACAAAATTTGGTCTTAATGCTTCTTCATTTGAGAACACTTGATTCTTTCTTGCTTCTTATGCCTAACTTAAAGGCGTTAAAGAAAAGTACTTATTGGGAGATAACCCAAAAGTTTTAAATGAGTATTGGAAGTTATTACCTCTGTAATAACCTCTCCTTATCCTTTTTATTTGCTTTTTGTGCCAAGAGTAACCTCTAATGATAGAGAAGTAATGATTGGGAAAATTGTTGTCCCGAAACAGATTTCTGTGCTTCACCGTAAAGATTCGTGTAAAATCTCTGTACGTCTTTTTGAGGCCTGAAATTTTGTGCTTCTTCCCCAGGATTTTATCTAATTTTCGTTAGTTCAACACTTTTTGATTTGATCAACACAAGGTCTTCGAAAAAATACATCTTTACCTGCTGGTCTGTTTTGACAGATTTCTGCCATTTTCTGCATTTGCTTCTTGTTGGTTCCTTTTTGAGTTCTTTTGGGGAATTGAGATTTTTGAGGGAAGTACTATAGTATCTAGTGTTCTAATGTAAGTTTATTTGGTGTTAGAACTGAACCTTAAGACTCCTTTATCTTGAGTGCACTAATGTTGCTAATAAAGATTGTGTGAAGTTTTGTATGAAGGAAAAATTTCAGGTGTATGGAAGGAATGAGTAATGAGATGAAGGATGGACTAAAGCACAAGCTTGGGGATGCCACGCGTGTCACCCCAAGAAATATCCAAGAAGTACAAGCGTCAAAGCTTGGGGATGCCCAACGCATCCCCTTCTTCATCAATAAAAATCCCAGGTTTCTTCCACATGCTTCATTTTTATTGTTTCATGCACAGTTGTGTTGTTCTTGGAGCGTCTTCTTGTCCGTTTTCGTTTTGGTTTTTCGTTTGCTTTTGTTTGATTAGTTTTCTGAATAAATTTGTTGGACCCCCTCTTTCATACATTGGTTTGCAAATAGTTTGGTTTGGTTTAGAAAAGAGTAGGAAAGTTCATGCTTATGTGGTAAAAAGAGCTCGTTTTTGACTGTGGCCTATGCTTTGTCATGCCATGCTTGATATTGTTTTGGATTTATTCTTAGTATTATTTGTTGTAGCATGACTTGTTATAAACAATTGAGATTGCTTAATGTGCCTTGGATGAATCATGCGTTGTTTTAGCATATTAAAGCATAGTATAGTGGTATTCTCCTTTGATGCTTTATTTGGGTTGACTTGGCGCATACTCACACCATGTTATGACTATCTAAAGTCACCATAGCCTTTATGACCCTTTAGTTTTCAACTTGTAGTATCACTTTATGCTTTGATCAATGTTGTTTTGTCACTCTGCATGATTATGGCCATTATTGCTCTCTTAGTTTGTCGCTCAAAGTCTTTTGCTAGCCTCCACAACAAAGTATGAGTTCCACTCATGCATCCAACTCCTTAAACCAAGTTATTTCAAAGAGTCCACCATACCTACCTACTAGCTTATGCTATTCCAAGTATATTCATGCTTTTGTTTACCTTCCAAATTAAACTTGTTATGAGAAAACTAGTGATTAAAGCTCTCATGAACTTGATGGCACACTTTACTTTTTTGCATCTAATAAACTTAAACCATTGGGTCCTTCTTTGTTGTGTATATGCTTGCGCTTTATAAGTTGATATTAGCAGAACCATGTTTCATGGGGAACACTTTCAACATTGCACTTGTACTTTGTACCCTGTTAATATCATGTTCTTTTGCTTACGGATCCCGGCGGTGTGAAATAAAAGTGGAACTTGTATGATCATGAAGTTTGTATGTGTGTTAGAGAAACGCCTGGGCCGCTAGCCTAAGCCATGCCTAATCATGGTGGAAACTTGCAGCACTACCATAATGAGCACTCTATGAAGCATCCTCAATAAAAACCTATGCAAATAGCAAATAAAAAAATCGCTGAGATGCTCATTCTCTGCTTGCCTTGTCATTTTGATTATGGGAAAGCTCTCGTATCATGTGCAAGCGGTGCCCCGTTGGCGGTTCTTAATGATACACATGTACTTACAATGACAAGAGCTTGTTCGTGACTAAAGTTGAGTAGCATGAGGTTCGGTCTTCGTAAGTAAGGGGCATGAGATTTCGGTTTATAACTTGTCAAGCATATCCTCTTAGTTGTGTCACTTTAACCTTAATCACCTTAAAGATGCTTATGATAGGGGCAATGAGAGCTGAAAGCTATAAGTACCATAATTTTTGGAAGCTCTTTATGAGACTTGAATCCCTACTTCCTTTTATAAAAAGGCCTTTCTTCCACCATTATATTCAGTCTCCACCTTCTATCTTTATGCACCTACTTTGAGAGCATAGTGGCCATTCTTAGTTCTATGTGCATTGTCCCAGGACTAGTTGATTGATGCATAACTTGATATTGCTTGTTTTAAACTATTTGTATCTAGTCAGTCTTATGAACTTTGAAGGTGTCCTATGCATTTATATTTGCTACTCTATTGAGGGACAAGCTGAATACTATTATGCTATGTTTTCTTTATGTGAAACAAACAAACGTCTTGCAAAGCATTGTTATTCATGAATCTTTTGTTTGTGCTTTTTCATGTTGCATCATAGTTTCTTTGTCTTATTGCTAGAACTTTGTCTTTCATGTTATGATTGAAGTACTATGATCCCAGCTTTGAATGTTTTACAAATACTTTGATCAAGTCTTTGATGGTGCATGTCACCTCAAAAATTATTCTTTCTTTTTATCACTTACCTACTCGTGGACGAGTAGGAGTTAAGCTTGGGGATGTTGATACATTGCAAATGTATCTATAATTTTTGATGTTCCATGCTTGGTTTTATCTACTTTGTTGTGTATTGTCCACATTTTGGAGTACTTTTCATATGATTTCTTGGACTAACCTATTAACAAGATCCAAAGTGCCAGCTGCATGTTTTCTTCTATTTTTGGTTCCAGGAAAGTCAGAAAATGAATATTCTCGGAATTGGACGGGATAAAAGCCAAAGTGCCTATTTTTCCGGAAGTCATCAGATGCCAGAATACGAGACGGAGAGGGGCTAGAGGCTGACCACACCACCTGGCCGCGCCGCCAGGCTTGGCCCGTGCCAAGGGTGTGGTGGCCCCTGGCACCCCCTCGGCCTCCCCTTCTGCCTATAAGATGCCCTCGGGACGAAAACCCTAAGTACATGATCAAAAATCCACGAAAGAGTCTGTAGCCGCCGTCATCTCCATCCCTAGATCGGGAGGGATCTGAAGCTCTTCCTGGCACCCTGTCGGAGAGGGGAATTCACCCTGGAGGCCTTCTTCATCACCATACAAGCCTCCAGTGTGATGCGTGAGTAGTTCATCCTTGGACTACGGATCCATGTAGTAGCTAGATAGCTGGTTCTCCTCCTTTGTGCTTTCATGTCTAGATCTTGTGAGCTCCGTTCATGATCAAGGTCATCTATTTGTAATTCTACATGTTGTGTTTGCGGGGATCCGATGGATATTGAGATGCTATTTCAGTTGATTATTGATTTAATCATGTCTTTGTTATTTGTGATCTTGCATGCTTTCTGTTGTTAGTAGCTATCTTGGCCAAGTAGATGCTAGCAACTCCAAGAGTTACTATTTATGCTCGATAGTGGGTTCATGCCTCTGGTAATCTAGGGAAGTGACAAAAATCTCTAAGGTACTAGATGTGATGTTGCTACTAGGGAGAAAACAACAATCCTTTGTTCATAGAACAATCGTATTGTTTACTTTACACGCAGTTCGTAAATCAATAATCTGTTGCTTGCAACTTAATACTAGAGGGGGTTCGGATGATAACCTGAAGGTAGATTATTAGTCATAGATGTAGTTGGATGGCGGTCTATGTATAATGTTGTAATGCCCAATCAAGTTGCAAAGGAGTCAAGATGATTAGTACATGCATGTATTGCTTTCTCGATGTTTGTCAATTGCACCGCTGTAATTTGTTCACCCAACATGTTATCTATCTTAAGGAGAGCCACCTCTAGTGAACTATGGATCCCGGTCCTTTTTCTTTACATACAATCTACAATCTTTTGCTGCTTTCTGCTTACTTTCTGCAAACTATTACTTCTTTCCATTCGATATGTTTAATCCTTTGTTTTTCACAAAACACGGTGAGATTGACAACCTCATCGCAAGTTGGGGACAAAGTTCTGTGGTTGTGTTGTGCAGGTCTCCACGTTGCTACTAGCACCGGTAGTGCGCCCTGCCAAGGCTCAGCTAGCAACACCTTTGGGGTGTTTCCTTGCTCCTACTGGTTCGATTAAACCTTGGTTTCATAACTGAGGGAAACTTGCTGCTGTGCTCCTCATACCTTCCTGTTGGGGTTCCCAACAAGCTCTACATCAACCACGCACCAGTACTTTTCTGGCGACATGCATTGAGCCATCACTGGTCTATGAAAAGAACACACATTCAATGACATCTACTTCTAGTAGATCCATGTGGTTTATGAAAAGGACACACATGCAACCACATCTAGTGGATCCAAGTGGTTTATGAAAAGAACTCGCATGCAATGGTATTTGATGGATCCATGTGGTTTATGAGAAAAACACACATGGAACCACGTCTAGTGGATCATGTGGTTTATGACAAGGAACACACATGCAATGACATCTAGTGGATCCATGTGGTACAAGAAAAGAACACACATGCAATGACATCAGTGGATCAATGTGGTCTATGAAAAGAACATACATGCAATGACATGTAGTGGATCCATGTAGTTTTTGGAAAATAACACACATGCAATGAAATCTAGTAGATCCATGTGGTTTTTGGAAAAAGAAAACACATGCAAATACATCAAGTGGTTCCATGTGGTTTATGAAAAGAACACACATGTAATGACATCTAGTGGATCAATGTGGTCTATGAAAAGAACACACATGCAATGACATCTAGTGAATCCATGTTGTTTAGGAAAAGAACACACATGCAACCACATCTAGTGGATCCATGTGGTTTATGAAAAGAACACACATGCAACCACATCTAGTGGATCCATGTGGTTTATGAAAAGAACACACAAGCAATGGCATCTAGTGGATCTGTGTGGTTTACGAAAAGAATACGCATGCCATGTTATTAGTGGATCAATGTGGTTTATTAAAAGAACACGCATGCAATGACATATAATGGATCCATGTGGTTTAGCAAAAGAACGCACATGCAATGGCATCAGTGGATCCATTAGGGACATTAAAACTAGGACAAGAGGAAGCTCTTTCACGACCTGGCCATTCTCAGCCGTCCGATCGTTCCTTTGGTTTAGTCCTGACCATTGATTTCTGCTTCATTTCGCGAGATGGGCCGGATGTCCTGGGGCAGCTCCTCTGGAGGTAAAATCGATGTTCTGTGGTGAATCGGGCCTCGATATTCTACAGCCCATCAAGAAATACGATTCGGCTGCTGCTGAGGGAAAAAAGAACTAGAGAAAGGCATCGTAAAGTGGAGCCGCTCCCCTTCGTGACCGATCCTCTCTCGGGGACCAACGGACTTTCGTCGCCGACGCCGCCCGTGGCTCAACCACCCCCTCCTCGAGTTAAGCCTCCTCCCTCCGCTGCTTTTACCTTCGCAACCTCAACACCCTACACCGGCACGACACCGGCCACCTGCAGGTCGTTGCTGCTCGCGCAAGGTCGATCGGAGATTCTCCTTGACAAGAGGCCAGGATACAGTTTCTGGCCCAGCAACAACCCCTCGTGCCCTCCACATCACTGACTGCCACATGGTAAGACTAACTCATCCTCTATCCATCT